>JUJX01000006.1:474579-498986 GCA_000800745.1 Diaporthe longicolla
GCCCCCTTGATTTTTTTTTGTTGCGTTTTAGTCTTTTTCTGTGTTTTCTTCTTGTCCTCTAATTATGTCGTTGGACTTTTCGCTTTTATAGCCGAAGTCATCGACTTCACACTAGTCGGTTCCGGTCTCGTACTAGTAGTCGCGAACACAGGCTTGACTGGTTCTAAAAACACAAGCTTGCAACCAGTCTTTTATACTTTTTTTGGCCTCAAACATCCCCACCTCGCTTGCTGCCCCCTTCATCATGGTCGGCTTCTTCCGGGCTTGTCCGCCCTGAATTGCTGCTGCCAGCGGTAGCCCGATTTGACGCATTCGGGCTGGATCCGCCGCTGGTCCTCAGACCCTCACGTGAGGGGGTACGAGTACCCTGCGGTGGGTTGGATTCTCCTTCAGAACCCGCCACGGGGGGTTGGCCCTTTCCTTTCTGTTCTGGCGTGAACCGAGCTATTCCGGTGCCGGATGTAGGAGGTTTGGTTTGTTCGCTCTCTGGCTCAGCTTCTTCATCGATTTGTGGTAGCCCACCACTGGCAGAATATGGTGGAGGGTAGCCAAATCCCATTTGTTGCTGGACGGGTACCTGTCCATGAGGTGGAGCGTACTGCGGTACAAAGCCCCCGCCGAAGGACCCTTGATATACCTGGGCCTGAGGCGGGTGGTGGAACTGGTACTGGGGCCGCTCAATTTTAAAGTTTTGGCGGCCTGTCCCCATGTCCCTAGGCTGCTGTGGCTTCTGGTGCCTGTTGCCCTTGAGACGGAGGGGCCCTTCCCTAACCTCAAACTCGTCCGGGTTCCTCACCTTGGGGTCACCCCAGGTGATTCGAAACCGGCTCCTGTTAATGGGAACGCCCTGCAGCTGCCGCATGGCCATCATCGCGTCGCGCCTAAGCGCGAACTGGATAAAGGCACAGGTCTGGTCGGGCCTGTTGATATATCGGATCTGGCCATAGCACTCGAAGAGCAGCTGGAGGTCTTCTTTGGACACCGAGTTGTCGATGCTGCCTACCACCAGGGTCGTGTTGCTGTCATTGGCAGAGTATCCGCGGAGTTTGTTTGGCGGCACCATGGGGTCTGGCGTGCAGGCCATTTTATCACAAGGTCGCGGGACATCAGCCGAATGTTCATACGGGCTGTAAGTGGGGCTGTACTGGTAGTCGCGGTAAAGCGTGTTCCACTTGGGCGGCAGATGATGGACAAGACTAAAGGACTCTTCGTTGTGGCGAATCCCTTTCCACTTCCCATTGCTGTCCAGGGTGGCCACCATGACGGTTTTGGGACACTGTTGTTCATCCGCCAGGTACGGGAGCTGCAGCTGCTTCGATGTCCGGAAGACCCATCCCCATTTTTGTGGCGGTCCCTGCGCCACCATGACGGAGTGTACAAGCTCTATGTCGTTAGGAACATGAGATTTCTCCGTGTTGACGACCTCGTCCAGTTGCTTTCCAGCATACGTGCAATTCTTGATGGTGCCACTGGAATTGGACCCGGATCCCAGGCGGTCAGGAACATATTGCTGCGTTGCCTCCCTGATCCACTCGCAGGAGTAGCATGTGCACTGGTGGTCGTAGTGTGTGAAGATGTTTGTAGGCTTTTGACAGGAACCTTGGGGCTTTAGACAGTCGCAGTCGCGAATATCTGTCTTCTGACAGCATTTCATGATCGGTACAGGCTGCGCCTGCGCTGGTGAAGTTTGCTGAGAGTCACCCATGATGGTCGGAACAAGTTGATGATTGATTTCACTTGACGTGAAGATGAAGTCCAGGTTAGTGGAGCCGGTGTTACGTATAAGAGAATAGAGTTGTTAGTGTGAGAGAATGGAGTTGTTAGTGTGAGAGAATAGAGTTGTTAGTGTGAGAGAATGGAGTTGTTGATGTGAGGGAAAAGTGCAGGTGGTGTGTGGGTAAGGAAGGAAAGAGAAATCCGGAAAAGTGACAAGCAATATGTGCACACTCGAGCTTATATCACTTCAAGTTGCAACATTACAACCAATTTCTTTAGGTGGCTAAAGACTAAACAATACTTTTCAATATTTCCACAGCACTAACTGAGTTAAGAGTCACTGGATGGATATTGCAAGCAATTTGCTTAGGGGTTGTTCCAGCGGGTAGGAGACGGCCTGACAGTAAATAACGCCGCCAGTGTCTTTAGCGCAAAATCCCAAAATAATTGTCTGATATTCAATACTTTGCAATTTTTCTGGGGCCTATTACGGACTAAACCAAAATGATCTGCAGCGATGCCAGCGCCAGCGCGGGTCAGACTCGGCTCCATACAAATAATTTGCTTGGTATCAACTGCGTTGGCAGTACAACCACTGCCTGACACCAAGCAATGCATGCGTTCAGGGCACTTCTTTGAGTCCCATGCGTTGTCTATAAGCCTACCCAGGTAGCGAGGACCTTTTTCTGGACAGAGGAAGCCACCTACTTAGGCCTATACGGGCCTGAGAAATTTTGTAAGACCTCGTTTTTGAGAAATAATCCCTAGTCATCCTATGAGACCCTGCGCACATGTTTGACTCGCCTATTCCTGACACCCGGATGGCATGACTTACAGATTCTGAGCACTTCCAGCACGCGGCTGAGGCTGACGCTACGCCTGCGCACGGTATTATGCGCCAGACTTGTGAGCCTACCAAGTGTCTTCAACAGCCTTTTGTGGACCTATGAAATCTCTGCGTAGAGTGATGCAGTGCTCGTGGAATGCAGTGTATTCATGTTTCCTGAAGCCTCACGATGATAGCAAATCATCCCGTCTCGCAGCTATCTTCCCTATGTCACCAAACGTGCCCAAGGCGGTCTGCATACCATATCCCATCATGAAATAGCAAATTTGTAATGATGAAGCATCACCGATGACCCATAAACTTAAAAAAGTGCGTCAAACCCCGGTCTGAACCCGCTCTTGAACTTGGCGCACCCAAATGCTGCCCACCGAAAACAACAAACTAAATGCTTGTAGATGTGGTATTCTCCATCCCGCGTGTCGTGGCAGCGAAACGCCATGGCAGATAGATCCGGTCGGAATGGCAAAGCAGGAAGCCGAAAACTTCCCCAAGGACAACCAGGCCCAGGTTGCGCAAGGCCGAAGGGGCGAGGCCGTACGACCCTAGCACCAGTGTAACGACAGGGCTGACGATGTAGGACATCCATCTGAAGAGGCCTGACCCTCCAAGAATGGATTGCGAGGCCTCTTCAAGGATCATGGCTGTGGCAGCAACCTCATCGAGAGTACCAAGAATGTCGTTTGTCATGTTCTGGGCCTCGTTCAAAGATCGGACGTGGTCGTCTTGTCTCATAGATAGGGTTGCCGTTGCAGACGTAAGTTGATCCAACCCCCCAGCCAGTACTTGCTGCCGTTCAAAGAGCTCTTGCAGGCCAAGTCGTGATGATTCCTGGAAGACACCCCAACTGATTAGTTACTCAGCAGACGATATTTTAAACCGAGGTAACTCACGATCTGGCTGGTCAGTGACAGGGCAGACGCAGAGGCTGTGGCCACAAGCGCGGCCCATCTGTCGAGGTCTTTGCTTCCCTCGACAAAAACATCCATGCTCCTCTCCTGTGCTGCAGCAACATGGGACGTTCCATCGAGAACGGTCTGCATCATCACTGCAAGTATTCTCTGTAGGTTCGCGGCGTCAACAAGGCCGTTACTGATTGATTCGCTGGACTTTCTCAGAGTGATGTCCAGGTTTTCGGTGATGTAGCTGTCCACTTTTGCCAATTTTTCTCTCAAATGGTCAAGCTCTGGCTCAAGGTTCGCGATCACGTCGCCTGTTCTCTGTACTCTAAGCTCGAGACTTTCCATGTGTTTTTGGATCTCGACCTCGACGCCGTGTGTCATCTTCGCCATCACTTGGATGAGGCGCTGGTAGAGGAGGATGTTTTGGGCTGTAAATCAAAGCAATTGTGTCAGTTGAATTTACCAGTGGGGCAGGCGAGTTTTCCACTCACCTTTTTCTTGGTCTGCCCTGGCAGCCTCGCAGAATCTCAGAGCTTTGTGGCGGTAGCTAACCCAAGTCGACCAGGCTGAGTTTTCGGCGGCCAGGCCCGAAAGACACTGATCGATCTCGCGAGACGTGACGTGGAGTCGCGCCTGTCCGTCGAGCGACAGCTGGCCGAGGGTGGGCTCGCGAAACTTGTCGCAAACGGATGGGATGGTGAACCTGCCTCGTTCGAGGTCGCAGATAGCCATACTCGCGGCGTAGGAGTCGACAAAGTCTCGAATCTTCCGACCGCTGTCTGTGAGCACGGTCGCCTCGCTCTTCCCATCAAGCAGCTGGCAGTTGCCAACCAGCAGTCTCGCGGCGATTCTGTGGCAGAGAGGTTCAGACTCAAGGTCTTGTAGCTCGCTCAGGGCGACGGTGTAGACTTCGGAAGGTTGCGACCCTGACTGGAGCATCTCGATTGGGCTGAGGTTGAATTCGTGGCGGGGACTGGCGACCACCTGCTTCTTTCCTCCCCAAAAAGCGGCAACAAAATGGGCCCAGAAGATGGCGTACCAGAAGAACCTGTGTTGAGCCATGGCCGCGATCGTTACTGGAAGGAAAGGAGGCAGGTGGACTGGAGAGGGTTGGGAGTTGTCGTCAGCTTGCTGATGGGAATTGACAAGTTCAAGTGGAAGAGAAGGGTGAGGTGGAAAGGAAGTATGCGGCTACCATTTTGGGAACTGAAAGTTGCGAAAGGTGCGAGGTACCTCCTGCCCAGACTGAACAAGTCTGGCTCAATTGTCCTTACGAGACAGGAGATCGGACGAAGACCAGAATGGAGAAGGGTTGGAATCAAGAGGATTGCGCAGAGGATAAAACAATGCAAGGCTGGCCTGCTGAGGGCCAAGGTTCCATGAAAACTTGCGAATTTGTCAAGGATCTTCATTCTGTGACGAGGTTTGACATGCCTCTGTATTGGTCTACTAATCTGGATATTGCATCCTCACATAAGATCTATCCAAAACCATTACCCATTCAGAATGACATCTGCCGCCTTCTCGCTGATCATGAAGATTGGAGCCTGGATGAAAATGCCGGGGATCCGTGGGAAAACGCTCGCATCAACGACCCTCAGGCCAGCGACACCCCTCACGCGGAACTTGCTGTCCAAGACCGCCAACGGGTCGTTATCCGCCCCGATAGGGCACGTACACGAGGCATGGTGGCCCCAGGCGTGATCCTTGATATACGTCCTCAGGTCGGCGTCCGAGACGACGTTGGGGCCGGGCCTCTCCTCCACGAAGTTGTCGCCGCCAAGGATCGCATACGAGTTATACCGCCTCAGTGCCTCTCTCGACATGTTGAGCGCTTGCACCATCGCGTCCAGGTCGCGCTCGTCCGCGCCGCCCTCCGTCGTGCCCGTGTCGAAGTAGTTGAAGTTGATGAGTGGGGTGTCGAGCGGGTCTGTCGTCCGAAGCTGGACCGTGCCGGCGCGGTTGCGCGTGTGCGCCTTGAGGGTGTACCACGAGAAGTGCTTGTGGTCCCTGACTGCGGCGTCGCCCCATCGAGGGAAGTACCCGGTGAAGTCGACGGGGCCTCCAAAGATGTACAAGTCGATATCGGAGTTGTCGGCTGCCTTGGAGTTGACGGCCATGGTGGCAGCAAGTCCGTTGGTGGCGTATGCTCCACGAGCTCCGAGGATGTAAGGGCTGTTCTGCCAGCGGGTCAGGCATTGATCCTGAGCCTTGCCGTCAAAGGTACAGCCATCCAAGAGCTTGAAATCTGTGGGATGCTTGACATTGATATTGATTTCATAGCGATCCTGCATGTTGGTTCCAACACCCGGAAGATCCTTGACCACTGGGATCCCGAAGCTCTCCAGCTCAGCCCTGGGGCCGACTCCGCTGAGCTTGAGGATTTGAGGGGTGTTGAAGGCGCCACCCGAGAGGATCACCTCTTTGGTCGCTCTGGCAGACCCAGGAGTTCCTGAGCCACCTCCATTCAAGGGGCTTGCTCGGTAGAGATATTTGCCATCCAAGAACTCGACACCTGTTGCGCGGGGTGTTGTGCCACTCTGGTCGAAGACGACTTTGGTGACATGGGTGTTCTGGCGCACCGTCAAGGGGTACCCCTTTATGACTGTGTCTGTGATGTAGTCGCGGATGGAAATTCGAGTCCCATCGTTCATGATGAGAGGGATCTGGAAGAAGCCCTGAGCACTGTCGCGGTTGGGGTTCGTCCGACTGTTGGGATCAACCAACAGCGTTTTGGTGAGCCCGGTGACAGCCGCCAACGGATCAGGTCCAACACCCATCACGGCTGCTCCGCTGGCAAGCTGTCGGGTAAGCTTCAGATCTTGCAGCAAAATGCTTGGATCTGTTGGCTCGACATGTTGCCACGAGTAAACAAGATCGAGGTACTTGTTCATGTTCGTTGCGGACCACGTTGTATCCCCGGTAAGCTGAGCGATTCCATTCCAGTCGCTCGCGTGCGGTGTTATCCAGATCAAAGCATTGTGTGTTACACTACCTCCCAGAGTTGCTGTGACAAATGTCAGAATTTACATCCAGGCACTGTTATCGAGGAAACTTCAAGGTGCTGGGACCGACTCACCAGCTCGGGGATAGAGGATGCCCAGGGGCTTGGCTCCCGACGGTGGGTTTGGGCCAACGTGATACTGATATGGCGCAGTTTCATACGTGAACTTCGGGTCCCGTTTGGCACGTTCTTGATCCTGGTAATGGTTGACGAAGATATCCCAGCTCAGTTTTGGGTCCTGCGTCACAACAGCTTGGTAGCCAGGCACGGTGATGTTGACATTGCCGCCCTGGTCGTCGCCGGCCTCAATCAGGAGAGTCTTGTGCCCAGCTATAGCCAGTCTGCAAGCAAGAGGGCCGCCTCCAGCACCGCTGCCGACCACGATGTACTCATAATCTTGGACTTGGCGGTCCTCGAGAGGGGTGGCCGAAGCCAGTACTGGGAGGAGCAGCGACGAGACGAGGTTCGAGACCCTCATGGCTGCGTAGGATATTACAAGCGAGGGACGACGCGACCTAGAAGTCTCCAGGGGTTCTCGCGAACGGCAGGAGACGCGAGACTATATACTGGGGTTTATTGTGGTGCATCATGGGCACATACAAGAGGCACAAGGCCCAGTCACTCGCCCATGTGGCTAGCTTGGCTGTGTGTAGCGCCATCGTGGAGGCGTTGTCACTGCGCGCTCGGGAGGCGGCTGAGACAGAACCTCATTTCGGGTTACATCGCCCACAACGGACGAACCAGACTTACCTAAATATTGAGTCCGGCCGGCCGGTGGCCTCCAGAGTGACCTCCCTAAAGGAGATCCCATTGCCGCTGCCAAGCCGCGCCGGCCCTGGTGAGCAATAACATATCGCGCCCCGAGTCAAGGCAAGCAACTGCTGGGCACCTGAAGTCTCCCCTGCCGTAAGGAACCACACGCGGGGGTGGGCTTTGAGGGCAGCTGGGCCGAACGGCTCGTTCCGATCTCTGGAAAGCAGCCAGAATGGATCGGCGGCAGATCCCTGGGCTTGGACACAGGTACGGCTGAGGTCAACAGACACCGTCGCCTCACTCCAACGCTTTGGAATCGCGCCGATGGGTCTAGCTGCGTACTACTGAAATTTAACAACGATGTGACGTTGACCATAGGACAAAAAGGAACGGCACACGGGAGGTCCAGCTCGGCATGATGCTAGTCACGCCTGCAAGCCTGTTGGGGAGATCCAGGAGGGTGTGGAGCTGGGGGTTACACAAATACGCCCTGCAGTAGTCAGAATGGAAGCTGGGCCGGCGCAGCGTACAAGGGATGATGTAGCCGCATAACACTCATCAGCCAGTAGACCGGGGGTGACTTGGGGTGTTGGAAGAGTCGTCTGCTAGATCAAGGAAAACATCTTGCCAATGCTCGTATTTGATGCACTCCGAGTCCATGGGTGCCGTCCTGAGATCTGGGCAGGACATGTACATTGCTGTGCTCTTCGGGGCGACTGTCATGCGGACGTGATTTGCAACCCTCGTGCGTACAGGTATGACACGATGATCCGGGACGATGATCCGAGGCTATGTTGGAGTAGGACAAAATGCACTTGGGCACGTTTCCACTTCAGGTCGTCTGCGTGGTCTCGCCCTGGGCTAATGACTGACCTTCCCGTGGTTCGTTCATGCAAATTTCGGTGACCTCTGCTCAAGCCTTTTTGGGCATCTCAAAAGATGGTCAGCCTTGTGGGGCGATTAGATTCGAACCGATCGCAAGACCGTGGGCCATTCCTGGATTGGGTGTTCCTTGAATCTTGTGTAGAGGCACTCTCTGTGCGAAGACGAGTGCCGCATGACTGCCCAGGCGATCAACAGTAGCGAATGACTTCCTGTATTTATGTTGAACGGTAGCTGATGTCTGATTGGCCGTGCAGAATTGAGTCGAGTTCTCATAAGAGATTGACAGTGCTGTGCTTGTCTGTCTGTTATTAGGCTGGGTGGTCAAGGTCGGCCTTGGGAGCTGGGCCTTGGGTGCTGGTCCCTGCTTGCTTATGTCATCGCCTGGCCGGAATTTTCGACCTCGTGCCGAAGGTCCATATGCCATGTCGCCGTATTGTATGCGACCGATGCGCCATGTAATCGGCCGCTGCTGAGACCAGTAGCCATATCTCCAATGCTTGCACCTAGCAGAGCGAGGGCCTTCGCGCCCTCGTCCGTCGTGACATTACCCTCCTTTCTTGTCCCAGCCTTCCAGAACTGTGCGCCTGCACCGGCTGCGCGCCGCCAGTTTTCCGCGTCGACCTCGAGGCCCTCGAAGCTGGGCCGCACCCCGATCTCGATCCCGCCCGGCGTCGAGCTCACCATCGGCGAGCCCTACATCCTGAAGGACTTCACGACATACAAGCAAACCCCTAGGAGGACGGTGACGGTCACAGGACCCCTGGGTACGCCTCGCGCCGGTTGCATGGCTCTGGCCTCGCAGCTCCACGTCTAACCCGTATCCCGCGCTGACATCCGTGCTCGACACAATAGGAAAGCTCGACCTCAACGTGCCACCGTTCCTCAAGCTCGACCATGACACAGAGGCCAGGAGGCTGACCCTCACCATAGAGGACAACGAGCAGAAGAAGCAGAAGGAGATGTGGGGTACGATCTACACCGCGGCTCGCAAGCACCCCGCCCTCGCGCACCAGACCACGTTTCACTGACCAAGCAAATTCATACTTTCCAGGCACGACATGGGCATACATCCAGCGATACATAATCGGCGTGTCAGAAGGGCACACGGCCGTCCTGCGGCTCGTCGGTATCGGTTACCGAGCGTCCATCGACAAGCGGCCCAACCTCGAGCAGTACCCAGACCAGGACTTTGTGTGCCTGCGTCTAGGTTTCTCGCACCCCATCGACCTTGGCGTTCCCGAGGGTGTCAAGGCGTCGACGCCGCAGCCCACGCGTATCCTGCTCGAGGGCATCAACAGGGAGAAAGTGATGCAGTTCGCCGCCGAGATCCGCAGGTGGAGAGTGCCCGAGCCTTACAAGGGAAAGGGAATATTCGTCAACGACGAGACGATCAAGCTAAAGCAGAAGAAGATCAAATGAGCGATGGTTTCAGCATTGGAAGCGAGCTCAGGTACAGGGACGCCAGGTTTGGTGCTGGTGGTGGTTGCACTGTTGCCACATTATGCGGCCTGTGCCGTTATCTACGCTGCTACTATGGCTGCCTTTTTTACATGCAGATCATTCGTAGCATGTGAAATACAAAATATGTACTAAAATCCTGTGAGCATAACCTGCTTCCGTGTGCTCGAGAGACAACACCGGTAGCATCAGGACTTCACAAGATCTCTCAGAGTCCTGCAATACGCCTCAAAATTACAGAACCGCTGACGACGTGGCCCGCCCGGTGGGATGCTGAAGTGGGCATAAAGCAGACTGCATAATTTACGGACAGTCAGCTCGCCCATGGAGACTTCCAACTAAGTCATCCACGTGTCATCTGCGTCCACTGTTTCCGGGGAGTTCAACACATTTGTGAACACTATAGTGACAAGATACTTCGGGGGCTGAGTAGGAATGAATGACTGGGCTAGCATATTGTAGGCACTCGCCGGCTTTCAAAAATATTATAACAGAATCGACTTGAAGTGGAACGTTGAAGTACAACATTCAAGGTCAAGGTAGTCCATCCAAGAGGCTCCACGCCCGCATCTTGACCAGGTGACTTTGCCATCAGCTATAGGGACATAGCAGTGTAGTACTATATCCCTGTAAAGACCTGGAGCTTATATGCCAGTCTATCCATTTTGGTGAGATCCTTAGCACTTTCAGCCCCTTGTAGCCCGAGAAAGCGAAGGATTTGGCCCGAATTATTTGCTCACTGGCCTGAAAAGGCAGATTAATGAACGGTCTCGATTCCCAAACTAACTGGAAATGCCTCGGATTCAGTCAACTCCCACTACCTTTCTCAAGCGAGACAGAGACAAGCCAGTGCCTCCCGTGCCCGAGGAACTCAGCACAACCAAAGCAGCTACACGCGCTGAGCATCATCAACAATCATACCTGTACACCTAACCAACTCCAGCGTGGGCGGAATTTTGGGGTTATCCCACCAAAACCTTTGTGACATGGTAGACTAAGACTGGCAGAACGTGCGACGTTTTCGTTCGAATTGGGCGTGCTGTCTACAGTACTGCCTGCAGAAGGGCTAGAAGGTAACTTATGAGTATAGCCCCTTTCCCTTACCCCTGTACTCACTGATACAAGTTTGCTCCACGCATTCTGCGTTGATCGTTGAACACGGCGGCGTCGTTAGCTCCCTGTTCTGCCGCACGTAAGCTGACCATGCATCCATATTCATAAGCCTCATGCATTGCCTGATTGTCTATGTCCGTTTTCCCCCTCTCATATCCTGCTTGATATCCTTCATGGTATGCCTTGCGCTCTGTCTCAGCTTTGTCTTCTGCGTGGCCAGTCGAATAGCCAACCGCATAGCCATCCTGCCAAGAAGCCTTGAGATCCTTGCCGCCAGGCCCTGTGGTGTAGACAGAGCTGGTATCAGAGCTAGCCACAGACATGTTGTCACTGCCCCCAAAGCTCACGAAGTCACTCACTTTGGACCTGTGAGCAGGAACCTCCGTCCTCGGAACTCTGCGCATGGTGCGGTCAGACTCATGGCCGGAATCTGTTATGACAGAGTTAGACGTGAACTGTGTATTCCTTCCCTTGGTGTGCTTTTTACGCCCATGTCTGCGTGCCGCGAGGTGCTGAGTATGGGTCCCATTCCTGTCTGTTCAGACAATTCGGATCTTCCTGAATCGCTGAAGCCGTCGCTCACGCTATGGGCTGGTGCTGGAGGAAACTGCATATTTCCAGAGTTGAATGGATTGGTATGGTGGAACCGGTCGTTCCTCGACCATCCAGCTGTACTGATGGTGGGCTCCACCTTGCCATCATAAGGCGTGTATTGCATCCTCGCGCCTGGGTTCCCGTGTTTACTTACTGAATTCATAGGGAGGGGGAGGATCTTGGTAATTCTGCCTAGGCCCCTGTTGTATCCGCGCCTCCGTATCTGATTGTTTAGATTGCTTTGGACGGGGGTGATCCTTCGGCTTCTCCCTCGGTCTTCGAGAAGTCGTTCGAAACATGTCCATGGTGTATGGCTAGAGTAGAAGCATTAGCCAAGCCCTCGCCATCCAAAGAGTATTCACGACACACTGGATATGATTAAATTGAGGGACTCCGGTGTGCTGTAGTTTCGCGATGCTAATGATGCATGTGTCGTGAAGAAGTGATTCTGTGAAAAGCTTTGTGTGTTGATTTTGAAAGACCTGTGGGGGAAAGAATTGATGTCAGGGGCGGTATTTATAGTCGTCAGTTCTAGGTATCTGTATAATCGATCCCGATGACCAACTGGGAATGTGTGAACAAAGGATGTATACAACTCACAAGGCTCCGCCACATCGAGACTCGTGACAAGCAAATCTGACGGCTTCCAAGGTCCTTAAGCACCTGTTGGTATGACATAGATTTTAGCAGCATATATCACAGTCGTCGGCATCGCAACAGTCACCAGAGTCGGATTGCGCATTGCCAACAGTATTTCTGACCTGAGCTGCTGCTGTGATGACGTGTATCGTGTCCTGCGCTGTTCTTTCCCAGTCTCTGCGACCTTCTTAAGAGGATTGAGACATCCTCTGACTGGCGTTCGCGTGGTTTTGATAGATAGGACCTGCTCCTCTTTGCACAAAAGCCTCGGGCCGCCCCCGACCAGTGCTGTTATTATCGGCACTCGGGACAGGTGCTTGACCAAATCCCCCAGTGTCTTGGCGAGGGGTCCAGCTTCAGGCCAATTCAATTGTGCTGATGCTGGAATTATCTGAGCTGACCGAGGGAATGTATCGCGTCCATGGAGTTGAGGTGCCATCCTCTCCGCGCGGATAATGATAGCCCTGGCGTTGGAGTGACTCTTGATACCAGTAGTCGGATGTGTACGGTATCTGCCTGCCATATGCATTTCCATTGATGGAGTCTTGTCCCGGGGATGGTGTGTTTTCAATACGGTAGTATGGAGACTGAGGCATTTGCGGCTGGCGCACTGGTATCATAGGCGGGTGCGAAACGTAGCCAAACGGCTGCTGCCACTCCCGTCGATATTCGTTTTGCGCCATGGCTTCGGTTGGTGGCTGCAGTGAATATGGTGGCTTAATTGTCTCGGTATCGTGAGCATTCGCTGTCACGGTACACCAAGGTATGGTTGGTACCAGGTTCTCTTTAAATGCACTCAAGTGCTTCTCGATGAGAATGACGCACAATGTGCTTGTGACTTGATGTTGAAAAAGCTTGGGAATATTGCACCGGAGCGCTGTATTTATATTGCTCACTCTCATGCATCATTACTCTCTGCGAAGAACGTCTGGTATGCAAAGGAATGAGCTCTATTGATCACGGCATCTAGTTTCACTGAGACTTGCTGGGTAATGAAATATGACGGCTTCCAAATTTTCTACTACCCACAGGTCAAATCAGTTGATTACGGTAGCCATGGTCGAGGATTTCCATTTTTTTATTAAGAGAAACTAGGACATGCGTCTCAACCTCTTCGTGGAAGCCCACCGATGGGCCTCTTCCGGTATGTATCAATCCCTAGTTTATGATTTGTCCAGACACCTACTTCTGAGACCATTTGGGTCGGTAATGCTACTGGACAGCTGTGTTGAGCATCATGCTTCTTTAAGTGTTTCTGTTCGGCAGTGCTACCCTAGGGTAGCCAGGCCGAAGCCCGATGTTTTTGTCGAGTTGGACCAAGCGCTTACAGATCGCAGCCCACCCCCCTCGTTATGTCCAGAGCGTGTGTGATTGATTTGGGCCGGACTCTGGCGCCGTGGCAGATTAGCCTTTGGCTACATGTGTCGACGATTCTAGTTGACGGCGCCGTCGCGAGTGATTCTTGCTAGCCTTGTCTGTGCGGCTGTCACGATGTTTAGGTCTTGTGCCACATATTGTGTGTTGTGCACACCTTTATCGGCATTGCGGGGTTGTAAATGCTGAGTCTTTAAGTACTTCACACATATAGGGATTAGAAACGAACTCACTTAATGAAGAATAAAGTCTGTTTTCTGTTGAGCTTCCTCGCTCTAGTCACCGGCTTGTGGCAGACCATGATCTCTTTTGATCTTTCTATGACTTTGGTCTATGAATGATTCAGCTAGAGCTCCAGAACGTAAGATGATTTGGCATCGTGGCCTCGTAGTCTTGCACATTGATAAATGTCTGTAGTACAGCACGAGGCGGACAAAGTTTACAAAAACCGCCTCAAGTACATCGTGCCTTGATTTAATTACACTGCATCTGCTTCAAGATACTATGTGTTGGTCTGTGACCGCTAGACCTACAACACTTGAACCTCATTCAACACATTTCCGCAGCGAGTTATCATGGGAGTTCTTGGCTAAAGACTTCAAGGGGAGCATTCTCCTCCAGCTGATACACTTTATGAGGATTCGAGAGTACCTGAGTAACTGGGCAGATAAGGTTGAAGAACTGAGCCGTACAATGGAATTTGGCAGTCTTGGGTGTCACGACCCGGTCCGCTGAATCAACACCGGGAGCGGTTGGGGAACCCCGGGGGACGTCGGGCAGGGGCACGACTCAAGGGCGGGTCGGGTCGCCGTCGGACAGGCATTGCGGCTCGGACGTGCAGGGCGACTCCCGATACTGGGGCCTTGGCACGCTGACTTGCAGACGCTTGCTTTTTCGCATGCGCATACTACACAGTAAATTCCTAGATAGACTGGCTGCCCATCCTCGCCCGTCAACCAGCGCAGATGGTCACACAACAGCCGACGAGAACCATCAGACGTTCACATTTCCTGCTCTACCTCGTGGTCACTGTCATCCTGGCTATCATCTTCTCGAGAGCAACGCCACGGCTGTCTGCCCTGCTCGACCATCTCGGGGCCCGAACGTCGTCATCAGTGGGTATTCCAGGGTCACTGAGGGGCATTTTACCCCTCCACTCTGCCCTGACAGTCAGCCAGGTAAACCAAGTCCATAGAAACCACGTCTCACACTGTGACAAGGTGAGTTTGTTGCCTCCTGGAAGTCGGCCACTTTCTCCTTTTGGCCACTCTATCTTTCCTTTCAACACCAAATCCAAGCCTCCTCAAGACAACTCCTAACCTCTCCAAACACACGAAAAGATGGCCGCATATGCCAAGGAGCTCGAGGTGGCCCAGCTGGCCGTCCAGCGCGCCACCATCCTGACCAAGAGGGTCTTCCACGAGCGCGCAAAGGGCACTGTCTCAAAGGACGACAAGTCCCCCGTCACGATTGGTGACTTTGGCGCCCAGGCCCTCATCATCAGCGCCCTCAAGGCCAACTTCCCCGAGGATGAGATCGTGGCCGAAGAGGAGGCAGAGATGATGCGCTCCGACGCCAACCTCAAGCAGATCGTCTGGGACCTGGTCAGCAGCACCAAGCTGGACGACGCCGCTGCCGAGCAGACCCTCGGGGGCCCCATCAAGGACGTCGACTCCATGCTGGACATCATCGACAAGGGCAACAGCAAGGGCGGCAACAAGGGCCGAGTCTGGGCCATCGACCCCATCGACGGCACCAAGGGCTTCCTGCGCGGCGGCCAGTACGCCGTGTGCCTGGGCCTCATGGTCGACGGCGACGTGAAGCTCGGCGTCCTGGGCTGCCCCAACCTGCCCGTCGACGACTCGGCGCCTCTGACCGCCGACATCGGCACCAACGCAACGGACGAGGGCCGCGGTGTCCTCTTCTCGGGTGTCCAGGGCCAGGGCGCGGCAAGCAGGCCGCTCGGTACCGGCGCCCTCGGTGAGGCCAAGGCCATCTCAATGAGACCACTTGCCAAGATGTCCGACGCCACCTTCTGCGAGAGCGTCGAGGCGGGCCACAGCTCGCAGGGCGAGGCCGCCCAGATCGCTCAGAAGCTGGGCATCGCCAACCCCAGCGTCCGCATGGACTCCCAGGCCAAGTACGCATCCATCGCCCGCGGCGCAGGAGACATCTACCTGCGTCTGCCTACGTCCAAGACGTACGTTGAGAAGATTTGGGACCACACCGCAGGCGACCTCATCGTCCGGGAGGCAGGAGGTCAGGTTACGGATACTACGGGCAAGAGGCTCGACTTCAGCATTGGCAGGACGCTGGCGGAGAACAAGGGTGTCGTTGCGGCACCCGCGGCTGTACATGGTCAGGTCCTGAAGGCTGTCCAGGAGGTTCTGGGGATCAACTAGAGGGTACGCTTAGAAAAGGTCATGAAGACCCAAAGAAAGACAAAAGTTTTGATCAACTATGGATGCCAGAAACCAGAAACTGGGCAGTGTTCCTTCCATTCCTGTGTTATGGCACATGTCTCGCCAATTACACTGGCTGAGTAGCTGGTGGCAGCCGTAGCGTTGGGCCGTGCCCGGTCTGTTCACGCCGGTGCTGTCAAAAAGCCATCGGGCCTTGACATGAACCGGTCCGTCGAGGTTGAGGCCATCACGGGCCGCGAGCAACCTAGTCTGACGCCGTCAAGCACCATGTGAAAGTGCCCTCGCCATGTGACTCGGGCAAATTGCCGGCGCAGATGTCATATATAGCGTGCACATTCTCCGGCATTTGCCATGCGACCGTTGTCTCATTTTGCTAGGAAATCGCTCCCGCATCCGCCCAGGCTTAAGACAGACCACATCTGGACGAAGAGTGATCCGCCTCGTTCGAAAGGTAGTCCGCTACCTTTACCCCTGGCATTCGGACCTTCTCAACTATGCTAACGTGGATCAGATTACACTACACTAATTTCCACCCGTTAATCTGCTACAGCAATGCATTTCACCGCCATCACTCTCCTCGCCCTGGTCGCAGGTGTCGTCGGCCTTCCTCCCACTCCCAACTCTGACTTGGACATGGACATGAACAGCTCTGACCTGGATATTGAGTCAGCTGGCCCTTGCGGGGCCCTCGCGAGGAAGGCGGTGTGCTGCAAAAAGTCTCTCCTCGGCCTCGTTGACTTTGGTTGTCACCGTCCCAAGGGAGATGTCCAGTCGGGTCCCCAGCTGGCGGCCACTTGCTCGGCAGAAGGGAAGGTGCCCAGATGCTGCCTCTTGGGTCTTGTGAGTAGCTCCATGAAGGATTTCCCATTCTTCAGAGGCTTCGTGGAACCATGGGAGTCTGGAAAAGTTAAAAGGCCTGTGGAGCATGTTGCTGACCAGCTTCGATGTTGTAGCTGGGCACTTATGTCGCTTGCAAGGCCCCTCAAGGCGTTGCCGTCGCCGAGCTGGAAGATCTTGACGACACGGAGGACAATATGGGAGTTCTCACCGCAGACCAGCACTCTGACGTGTAAATCATTGCTGAACAAGTTCTGGAATAATTTGGAAGAAGGGTTGCTGAGGCGAACACTACCACGGTTGGAGAGCGATGGGACTGCATTAAACGCATGCTGGAAATAACCTAGATTAGCTACCATCGGGCCTACAAAGCACGAGGCGATATACTCGCCATTGCGATACGCTGAAATCGAGTCGTGAATGCGTACAACCACAAATGCAAAGTGTTGATGGGGAATCATAGCAATACTGGTTGACTGGTTTAAGTCTGGCTGCGCTGTAGTGATGAGCGGTCCAAAAGTGCAGGGGTCGAGCTTGTTTCGGTTATCTAAGTGTGCTCTGCTGTCTCGGACGGCGCTGCACGTCTTCCTTCCTGACACGCGTTTTTTTTGTTGCTGGTGTTCAAGGGCAGACTCTCTGCTTCCCATTGTCGTGTGAACGGTCAGATTGGACGAACAGACTACTTAAGTAGTTTGTCATTCACACGGCTGGTCCCTTTGTTTAGTCAAGAGCATTTGTGGTGCAAAAGTTCACTGTAGCAACCGCCTATTCCCGCCGGTCGAGGTGCGACGGTCCTCCAATCAAGCAACCAGCCAATACTCCATCCCTCCCTCCCTTGCACTACCCTCCCTTGTCAGTTCCAAGGTTGTCACCACATCGCATTGATCAATCTCCACGGGCGAGGCACGCAAGCCCAGCCCAGCCTTCACAACAAAACATGGACTTCGCCAAAAAGCGGAAGCTTAACGCCTTGTTGAATGGTCTTGGCAGTCGACCCTCTTACCCTACCGATTCCGTACCGCAACACCCACCGCCGTCAACCACAACAGCTGCTCCCGAGGACGAGTCCACGCCGCAGACCCCTCCTCCAAACCGCACCTCGACCACCACCCTTGCCTCGGCCTCCTCGTCCATCCGCACCCCAGGCTCAGACTCCATGGCCATGCGCCCCTCCTTTTCCTCAGCCCACCGATCTGCCGCCGCCACAACAACAACAACAACATCAACAACAACATCCGACCTCGACCTCCTGACAAAGCGCCGACGACTCGGCCTTGCTGACTCGACCCCGTCCAAGGACCTCGGCGGCACAAAGACAACACAACATGGAGCAGCAGGAGCCGCCGCAGCCGCAGCCGCGCCCGGCCAGACGACCATATCGAACATCGTCCTGAAGAAATGGGGCGGCAACAGGGATAAGGACCCCATCTTCAAGCCCAAGTACTGCCCGGGCGACAGGGAGGAGCTGCTGCGGCGGCTCGCCAGCTTCCAGGAGCTGACGGACTGGACGCCGAAACCAAACCCGGTGGCCGAGGTGCAGTGGGCCAAGCGGGGGTGGATCTGCCAGGGCAAGGAGCGCGTGCGGTGCACGCTGTGCAACAAGGAGCTGGTGGTGAAGCTGAACCGCAAGGAGGTCGACGGGAAGGAGGTCCCCGTGCTGGTCCCCTCGGAGATCGAGGACGCCCTCGTGGCCAAATACGTCGAGCTCATCGTCTCGTCACACCAGGACGACTGCCTGTGGCGCAAGCGCGGCTGCGACGACTCGCTGCTGCGCCTGCCGCTGTCGAGCCGCCACGCCGCCATCCAGGACCTGCGCGACAGGTACGACGAGCTCTGCGCCCGCAAGGACTTTTTGCCGTACGAGTTCAACCTGCGGCTCCCCGCGCGCCTCGACATCGACACGATCCTTGGCTACCTGCCGGATGAGTTCTTCGCCGGCACCATGACAGCGTCGGGACACCAGCGGACACCGGGGCCCCCCAACCGCGTGGCGCTCGCGCTGGCCATGCTCGGCTGGCAGGGGCTGTCCAACGCCCGCATTGGCCCCGTGCCCAACACGGCGTCGTGCCATACCTGCCTGCGCCGCCTGGGCCTGTGGATGTTCAAGAGCAAGGAGGTCGACCCGGACACTGGGGCCGTGATTGTCCCCGCGCCCATGGGCTACCTCGACCCGCTGCGGGAGCACCGCTTCTTCTGCCCCTGGAGCAGCGCGGAAGCACAGCGTCTCACGTCTTCCTCCTCGAGGCGCGGAGCCGTCGACCTAGGCGACGACGAGAGCAACAAGCCTGGCTGGGAGGTCCTCCTGCAGGTCCTCAAGAACGAGGCGTACCTGCGCAGCCGGGACTCGCCGAGGCAGTCCAGGAGAGGGGATAATCGATATTCGCAGACGCCATCAAGGTCCGGGCAGGAAGGAGATGATGCCGAGGCGGGAGTGGTGGACGACGAGGAAGAGGACGAGAAGACGCAGAACGCAAAGGACAAGGAGCGGTGGAAGCGCCTGCGCCGCGTCAAGAGCCTGCTGGGCGGCGGCAAGTCTGGCAACAAGCTGCGCAAGTCAATCACGCTCAGCCGGCCCGGGAGCAGCAAGAGCCGGCCGGGGACGAGCCACTCGAACGCGGACGGTGAGGGCCAGGGCCAAGGCGAGGAGGGCGTGCAGGCGGCAGGTTGATGATCGATGAGTTTTAAAAGCCGTGCGGCGCGTCTTGGGGGCAGATTTCTAGCTGAGAACGGAACAAATTGGCATTGCATTGGAATGGCGTGGGCTATGAGATCAATCACGTATCTTTTTTGGGGGGTCATATTGTTGACGACGGGAAGTGTTGATGTTCTCCTGTCAATTGTTCAAGGACATGTGCTACATGGGACCGGGGATCAAGGGCATAGTATAGGTACTTCGCACATATGAGAGGAGCCTCGACTCCGATTCTTTAATACGTTAATGATGAGATGTTCAGACTCATTTGACTTGAACGGTGTAGAATTGGAAGAATGCGGTTTGCCTCGATTCACACTGTCAACGGATTCAACATGCTATTGATATAGCTACGTGCGCAGGCAAACATGGGCTTCAACACGCATCAGCATATATTCTTTCATCTCGGCAGATTCATTCATGTTCAAGTGAAAAATGCATTGGCATCTCGCTGGGGAGATTGTCCCAAAACAATCGCTGGTACAGACTCCAATCCTACACAATCCTCCATAACGCCATTGGGTATTATCCTACGACCCCTTTGCCAGGGACATGTACCTTCTAACGCACAACTGACGCATTCCTTGTTCTCCGTCTTTCTCGTTTCCCATCATCCGGTGCACCGATACACTCATGTTGGTGGAACTCCCATGCCTTTGCATGACACTCCTTGCTGCAGTATCTTACCTGCCGGCATCGACGGCATCGGCGAAACTGGCCGGCGTATTCTTCCCAATTTTCGCACTGGTAATAGTCACACTGGCGGATGCCACGAGAAGAAGAGCGACCGGGGCGAGAAGAAGAGCGATCGCGACGAGAAGAGCGACCGCGATGATTACCGTCATCCTAAAGCGTAGTCTCACGTGTCCTCTCCCTGAAACCGATACCGGGGATGCCGCTCCTTAGCGCCAGGCTGCTCATGACGACCGAGATGCTCGACAGCGCCATGGCCAGGCTGGCCCAAACGGGGTCGAGCTTGACGTGGTTGCCACCGCTGACGACGGGATAGAGGACTCCCGCCGCGACGGGCACCGCGATAAGGTTGTAGACGAGGGCCCAGGCGAAGTTGATCTTGACCCTGCGGAATACCGTCTGTGACAGTTCTAGGAGCGTCACCACGCTCCACAGGTCCGACTTGACCAACACGAACTCGGCCGAGCTGATGGCCACGTCCGACCCGGACCCGATGGCGATCCCGACGTCCGCCTTGGTCAGTGCCGGCGAGTCGTTGATCCCGTCACCAACCATGGCCACCGTCGCCCGCTTCTCCGACTTCTCATTGTCGGCTTTGAGCGTCGACTGCAGATACGTGATCTTGTCTGCCTTCTGTGTCGGCAGGACCCCAGAGATGACTTGGTCTGTCGGGATGCCAATGCGGGTTGCTACCGCCCGGGCGGTTACCTCGTTGTCGCCAGAGAGCATCCAGACGCGAGTTCCACGGGACTGAAGGGCGCGCACAATGGTAGGTGCCTCGGGGCGGATGGGATCGGAGATTGAGAGAGCGGCGGCGATCACCCACCAGGTCGTGCTCGATGCCGCCTCGTTGTTTTGGTCACCCAAGAGCGTCTCGCTCGCCTGGCTTGATCTCGTTTGTAGTGTTGCGACGAGGGCGATTGACTTTGCCTCTCCCTTCCACTTATGCAACAGTTCGACGACCTTATTAGAAATCTGTACGCGGTGTTCCAGCATAAGTGCCTCGTTGCCCACAAGAATGTCGAAATACTGGTTTCCGCTGTGGTATTTGGCCCTCATACCCTTGCCTGGGATCTCATGTAGGTCGTCGATCCTGACGTCTGAGTCGATCTCCTGATTCGCGCAGAACGAGGCGATAGCTTTTGCTACTGGATGGCTGCTGCCTTCTTCGACGGCCTTGACAGCAGCCAGCATCGCTTCCTTTCCATCAGGTTCTGTGGTGCTGTCAGGATAGTAGGAAAAGTCCGTAATGCTCGGCTGGCCGCCTTCTGTCAATGTGCCTGTCTTGTCGAACACAACACAGTCGATGCGGCTGGCTTTCTCAAAAGCTTCGCCGCCACCCTTGGCGAGGATACCATACTTGGCGGCGAGCCCACCTCCGACAAAGATGGCTGTTGGAGCAGCCAATCCGAGACCACAGGGGCACGCGACCACGAAGACAGAGATGGCGAATTGTAGGGCAAAGGCCACCCATCCACCAGACGTGACATCCAGATAGTCATCAGGAAGAGCTCCGCTTAGACCCAGGATCATCCATATGAGCCAAGTGAGGATGGCAACAAGGGTGACCACAGGCACGAAGTAAGTTGTAAGGACATCGGCAATCTGCTCCATGGGGGCTCGCTTCGTCTGACCCTCGCGAACGACGTTCACGATTTGGTCCAGCATCGACGTGCCAGCTGCTCCAGTGATCTGTATCAGGATGGGCTGTCCCTTGTTGACTGTGCCAGCGAAGACAGCTTCCCCAGGGCTTTTCTTGATAAGGCGGGCCTCGCCAGTAAGACTGGATTCGTCAAAGCTGCTTTCTCCCTTGATAATGACGCCGTCTGCGGGTGGAGATGACCCGTTCCTGATTCGTACTGTGTCTCCAAAGTCCAACAGATCAGCTTTGACGGTGCTGTCCGTTTCTTTGCCGGACGCATCGCGCTCGACGAGAATTGCCTCAGTGGGACGAAGTTTGCCCAGGGCTGACACCGCATCGCCAGTCTTAGACTTGCTGTATGCCTCGATCCACCTACCGAAGAGGAGGAAGAGTGTCAGAAAGACTACCGAGTCAAAGTAGAAGTCTGTATCATTGACCTTCTCTGGCTTGTGTACCCCAGCAGCGATCAGCTGGGCTACTGACGAGACGTAGGCGATGGTCGTGCCGAGAGACATGAGAGTATTCATGCTGCCAAAGCGATAGAACCTCCGCAGGATGGGAACCCTACTCCCCTTCCGCCACAAGGTCCGGATCTCCTTGATGGCGCGTCTGTGGAAGACGTCGGCAGCGAAGAAATAGACTGGCGTCGCCAGAACAAACAGGGCGATCTGGGCGCGGTTGATACCCGAAGTCCATGGCATCATGAGGTAGTGCTTGCTTGGATTTCCTTCGGGTACCAGAGACATGTAAACAATTCCAATGATGAATGTTGGAATAGCCACGATCAGAGTCCCCAGAGCCCGGTACAACAGCTGCCATTGATGCTTCCGTTGGGCTGTCTTGGACCGTTCCTCCAGGCTTGGTGGGTGGTAAATCGAGGCTCTCAGGGCCGGGTCGCTAGCTTGCACAGCTGCCAGGATCTGCCGTATTGTGAATCTGGGAGCATCGGGCACGTATGAGATCTTCATGATGGGCTTGGCCTGGGTGGGCTCCGTGACGATCCACAGCTGCCGACGAAAGCCCGCCAAACTATTGACGACACGAGCGGGACAGTGTTTGCAGTACACGCCCTCGAGCGCGAGCTCCACCGTCCTCTCCTGGAATTCGGCCTTCTCGTCTCTGATGGGCTCAACCCTGTCCAGAGCGGCATCATAGCCTATATCCTCGATGGATTCGACTATGTCGTCAACATGCTCCTTCCCTGAAAAGTCGACGGTCGCGCTGTTGGAAACGAGGTTAACCGCGACTGCGGTAGTGTAGTCTTTCTTGTCCAAGGCATCTTTGATAGCATTGACGCAGGAGGCGCAGGTCATGCCTCCCACAGCAAGAGTAGCTCGCCACGCATCAGGCGAGCTACTCTCATCCGAATCAACCGTGACGAAAGACATTGGCACAGATTTTCCTTTCGGTGATGGCTTCTGGTCTGGCGAGGGACGCCGGCTGTCTGAAGGGGAGGCTGCTAGGGAGTGTGCGCCATCCGCCTGGCCGTGAGCATGGTCTCCGGTGGGCGATGCGGCCTGGGAGTTGCGGCATTGCTCGCAATTTAGTAGATGAACCCGGGCGGCTTCTGATCGCGACTGATCTCCCGACAGCCAATTTGAAAGGGCCGAAGACGGGTTTGGGCGTGCCCCTGCAGCATCCGCGTTACGACACTGGGCAGTGGCGTCGATCGGGGAGGCAAAGCCGCCGTCGGAACCAGCACCCGTGGAGGTTATGCCCGAGACTTCATAGCCGGCCTCCTCGAGGACATCAGCGATGCGCTTTGGTACCACAGCTGGGTCGTGTTCCACGGTGACGACTGAGGTCACAATGTTTGGTGAAACCCAGGTGATGCTGCTTGGAAAGTTCTCGCCTATCTCGTGCTTGATGGCTGAGACGCAGGTCGGACAGTGCATATTAGACACAATAAATGAACTCGTGCACACGGCGTCGGCCTGGTTATGGCCGTGGCCATTTCCGTCGGTACTGGACCGATTTGGCCTAAGAAGCGAGGCCATGGCGGCGAGATTTGTGGTGCACGCTGCCGGATAATATGATGTGGCGGCTTGGGTGTCTGTGTGACAAGCTGTGGAGGACAGAATAGATCTCTGCCGATCAGGAAGCGTATAACACAAACGTGCGTGCCTGGCTGTACGAGGCGATGTGGGTTGGGGAGGAGGGGTGTATAACAATATGCGATTAGCCTGATGTCAAGCTGCGTTTGATGGAGCTCCTGAGTCCGCGCCCAAACAAGAGCGTAAGCAACGTCGTTGACAATGGTCCCTGCAGACGAAGCTGGTGAGGATTGTGGTTTGACGCAGACACCTGGGCAGTCACATAGTCTTGTACGCGATCGTCTTGGTGCTGGGACTTGGGAAGGCACCCGGGTACTTGGTACTTAGGGAGGCCACGACTAGTGGTGATGATTCAGTCTGGGGATGTTGTAATAAGACTAGGTAAGGAAGGAGACAATGGGAAGAAGCCAGACTGTTCCAGCGGCTTCCTTCTGGTTTGAAGATGAAAAGGAATTTGAATTCTGAAGAGATAGATGATGCTACATCTAGGCCAAACCTTTCCTCTTGACCCCTTGAGATTGATTTTTATGGTAGACGAAACGCGTGCTGGGGTCGAGCGTTCCACGCACAAAAGCCGCAAGGCAGGTACATCATGACTCTGCAACAAGCGTGGTTTTTGCGGCGGCGACATTGCGGCCACTGACACTTGACAGGCATGTAGCCTCCTAGCGCAGGCACCAGGTCGATTGGCCGGGGCCACCCTGACCATTTGGAGGCCCAGGCTCGATTCCAACCACTGGCGATCCAACTTGGATTTGAGTTCCAAGGGTTGGGGGGGAGGGGG